>CM024702.1:7834880-7843164 GCA_014182845.1 Corymbia calophylla
TTTAGGGTTTAGGGTTTAGGGTTTAGGGTTTAGGGTTTAGGGTTTAGGGTTTAGGGTTTAGGGTTTAGGGTTTAGGGTTTAGGGTTTAGGGTTTAGGGTTTAGGGTTTAGGGTTTAGGGTTTAGGGTTTAGGGTTTAGGGTTTAGGGTTTAGGGTTTAGGGTTTAGGGTTTAGGGTTTAGGGTTTAGGGTTTAGGGTTTAGGGTTTAGGGTTTAGGGTTTAGGGTTTAGGGTTTAGGGTTTAGGGTTTAGGGTTTAGGGTTTAGGGTTTAGGGTTTAGGGTTTAGGGTTTAGGGTTTAGGGTTTAGGGTTTAGGGTTTAGGGTTTAGGGTTTAGGGTTTAGGGTTTAGGGTTTAGGGTTTAGGGTTTAGGGTTTAGGGTTTAGGGTTTAGGGTTTAGGGTTTAGGGTTTAGGGTTTAGGGTTTAGGGTTTAGGGTTTAGGGTTTAGGGTTTAGGGTTTAGGGTTTAGGGTTTAGGGTTTAGGGTTTAGGGTTTAGGGTTTAGGGTTTAGGGTTTAGGGTTTAGGGTTTAGGGTTTAGGGTTTAGGGTTTAGGGTTTAGGGTTTAGGGTTTAGGGTTTAGGGTTTAGGGTTTAGGGTTTAGGGTTTAGGGTTTAGGGTTTAGGGTTTAGGGTTTAGGGTTTAGGGTTTAGGGTTTAGGGTTTAGGGTTTAGGGTTTAGGGTTTAGGGTTTTAGGGTTTAGGGTTTAGGGTTTAGGGTTTAGGGTTTAGGGTTTAGGGTTTAGGGTTTAGGGTTTAGGGTTTAGGGTTTAGGGTTTAGGGTTTAGGGTTTAGGGTTTAGGGTTTTAGGGTTTAGGGTTTAGGGTTTAGGGTTTAGGGTTTAGGGTTTAGGGTTTAGGGTTTAGGGTTTAGGGTTTAGGGTTTAGGGTTTAGGGTTTAGGGTTTAGGGTTTAGGGTTTAGGGTTTAGGGTTTAGGGTTTAGGGTTTAGGGTTTAGGGTTTAGGGTTTAGGGTTTAGGGTTTAGGGTTTAGGGTTTAGGGTTTAGGGTTTAGGGTTTAGGGTTTAGGGTTTAGGGTTTAGGGTTTAGGGTTTAGGGTTTAGGGTTTAGGGTTTAGGGTTTAGGGTTTTAGGGTTTAGGGTTTAGGGTTTAGGGTTTAGGGTTTAGGGTTTAGGGTTTAGGGTTTAGGGTTTAGGGTTTAGGGTTTAGGGTTTAGGGTTTAGGGTTTAGGGTTTAGGGTTTAGGGTTTAGGGTTTAGGGTTTAGGGTTTAGGGTTTAGGGTTTAGGGTTTAGGGTTTAGGGTTTAGGGTTTAGGGTTTAGGGTTTAGGGTTTAGGGTTTTTAGGGTTTAGGGTTTAGGGTTTAGGGTTTAGGGTTTAGGGTTTAGGGTTTAGGGTTTAGGGTTTAGGGTTTAGGGTTTAGGGTTTAGGGTTTAGGGTTTAGGGTTTAGGGTTTAGGGTTTAGGGTTTAGGGTTTAGGGTTTAGGGTTTAGGGTTTAGGGTTTAGGGTTTAGGGTTTAGGGTTTAGGGTTTAGGGTTTAGGGTTTAGGGTTTAGGGTTTAGGGTTTAGGGTTTAGGGTTTAGGGTTTAGGGTTTAGGGTTTAGGGTTTAGGGTTTAGGGTTTAGGGTTTAGGGTTTAGGGTTTAGGGTTTAGGGTTTAGGGTTTAGGGTTTAGGGTTTAGGGTTTAGGGTTTAGGGTTTAGGGTTTAGGGTTTAGGGTTTAGGGTTTAGGGTTTAGGGTTTAGGGTTTAGGGTTTAGGGTTTAGGGTTTAGGGTTTAGGGTTTAGGGTTTAGGGTTTAGGGTTTAGGGTTTAGGGTTTAGGGTTTAGGGTTTAGGGTTTAGGGTTTAGGGTTTAGGGTTTAGGGTTTAGGGTTTAGGGTTTAGGGTTTAGGGTTTAGGGTTTAGGGTTTAGGGTTTAGGGTTTAGGGTTTAGGGTTTAGGGTTTAGGGTTTAGGGTTTAGGGTTTAGGGTTTAGGGTTTAGGGTTTAGGGTTTAGGGTTTAGGGTTTAGGGTTTAGGGTTTAGGGTTTAGGGTTTAGGGTTTAGGGTTTAGGGTTTAGGGTTTAGGGTTTAGGGTTTAGGGTTTAGGGTTTAGGGTTTAGGGTTTAGGGTTTAGGGTTTAGGGTTTAGGGTTTAGGGTTTAGGGTTTAGGGTTTAGGGTTTAGGGTTTAGGGTTTAGGGTTTAGGGTTTAGGGTTTAGGGTTTAGGGTTTAGGGTTTAGGGTTTAGGGTTTAGGGTTTAGGGTTTAGGGTTTAGGGTTTAGGGTTTAGGGTTTAGGGTTTAGGGTTTAGGGTTTAGGGTTTAGGGTTTAGGGTTTAGGGTTTTAGGGTTTAGGGTTTAGGGTTTAGGGTTTAGGGTTTAGGGTTTAGGGTTTAGGGTTTAGGGTTTAGGGTTTAGGGTTTAGGGTTTAGGGTTTAGGGTTTAGGGTTTAGGGTTTAGGGTTTAGGGTTTAGGGTTTAGGGTTTAGGGTTTAGGGTTTAGGGTTTAGGGTTTAGGGTTTAGGGTTTAGGGTTTAGGGTTTAGGGTTTAGGGTTTAGGGTTTAGGGTTTAGGGTTTAGGGTTTAGGGTTTAGGGTTTAGGGTTTAGGGTTTAGGGTTTAGGGTTTAGGGTTTAGGGTTTAGGGTTTAGGGTTTAGGGTTTAGGGTTTAGGGTTTAGGGTTTAGGGTTTAGGGTTTAGGGTTTAGGGTTTAGGGTTTAGGGTTTAGGGTTTAGGGTTTAGGGTTTAGGGTTTAGGGTTTAGGGTTTAGGGTTTAGGGTTTAGGGTTTAGGGTTTAGGGTTTAGGGTTTAGGGTTTAGGGTTTAGGGTTTAGGGTTTAGGGTTTAGGGTTTAGGGTTTAGGGTTTAGGGTTTAGGGTTTAGGGTTTAGGGTTTAGGGTTTAGGGTTTAGGGTTTAGGGTTTAGGGTTTAGGGTTTAGGGTTTAGGGTTTAGGGTTTAGGGTTTAGGGTTTAGGGTTTAGGGTTTAGGGTTTAGGGTTTAGGGTTTAGGGTTTAGGGTTTAGGGTTTAGGGTTTAGGGTTTAGGGTTTAGGGTTTAGGGTTTAGGGTTTAGGGTTTAGGGTTTAGGGTTTAGGGTTTAGGGTTTAGGGTTTAGGGTTTAGGGTTTAGGGTTTAGGGTTTAGGGTTTAGGGTTTAGGGTTTAGGGTTTAGGGTTTAGGGTTTAGGGTTTAGGGTTTAGGGTTTAGGGTTTAGGGTTTAGGGTTTAGGGTTTAGGGTTTAGGGTTTAGGGTTTAGGGTTTAGGGTTTAGGGTTTAGGGTTTAGGGTTTAGGGTTTAGGGTTTAGGGTTTAGGGTTTAGGGTTTAGGGTTTAGGGTTTAGGGTTTAGGGTTTAGGGTTTAGGGTTTAGGGTTTAGGGTTTAGGGTTTAGGGTTTAGGGTTTAGGGTTTAGGGTTTAGGGTTTAGGGTTTAGGGTTTAGGGTTTAGGGTTTAGGGTTTAGGGTTTAGGGTTTAGGGTTTAGGGTTTAGGGTTTAGGGTTTAGGGTTTAGGGTTTAGGGTTTAGGGTTTAGGGTTTAGGGTTTAGGGTTTAGGGTTTAGGGTTTAGGGTTTAGGGTTTAGGGTTTAGGGTTTAGGGTTTAGGGTTTAGGGTTTAGGGTTTAGGGTTTAGGGTTTAGGGTTTAGGGTTTAGGGTTTAGGGTTTAGGGTTTAGGGTTTAGGGTTTAGGGTTTAGGGTTTAGGGTTTAGGGTTTAGGGTTTAGGGTTTAGGGTTTAGGGTTTAGGGTTTAGGGTTTAGGGTTTAGGGTTTAGGGTTTAGGGTTTAGGGTTTAGGGTTTAGGGTTTAGGGTTTAGGGTTTAGGGTTTAGGGTTTAGGGTTTAGGGTTTAGGGTTTAGGGTTTAGGGTTTAGGGTTTAGGGTTTAGGGTTTAGGGTTTAGGGTTTAGGGTTTAGGGTTTAGGGTTTAGGGTTTAGGGTTTAGGGTTTAGGGTTTAGGGTTTAGGGTTTAGGGTTTAGGGTTTAGGGTTTAGGGTTTAGGGTTTAGGGTTTAGGGTTTAGGGTTTAGGGTTTAGGGTTTAGGGTTTAGGGTTTAGGGTTTAGGGTTTAGGGTTTAGGGTTTAGGGTTTAGGGTTTAGGGTTTAGGGTTTAGGGTTTAGGGTTTAGGGTTTAGGGTTTAGGGTTTAGGGTTTAGGGTTTAGGGTTTAGGGTTTAGGGTTTAGGGTTTAGGGTTTAGGGTTTAGGGTTTAGGGTTTAGGGTTTAGGGTTTAGGGTTTAGGGTTTAGGGTTTAGGGTTTAGGGTTTAGGGTTTAGGGTTTAGGGTTTAGGGTTTAGGGTTTAGGGTTTAGGGTTTAGGGTTTAGGGTTTAGGGTTTAGGGTTTAGGGTTTAGGGTTTAGGGTTTAGGGTTTAGGGTTTAGGGTTTAGGGTTTAGGGTTTAGGGTTTAGGGTTTAGGGTTTAGGGTTTAGGGTTTAGGGTTTAGGGTTTAGGGTTTAGGGTTTAGGGTTTAGGGTTTAGGGTTTAGGGTTTAGGGTTTAGGGTTTAGGGTTTAGGGTTTAGGGTTTAGGGTTTAGGGTTTAGGGTTTAGGGTTTAGGGTTTAGGGTTTAGGGTTTAGGGTTTAGGGTTTAGGGTTTAGGGTTTAGGGTTTAGGGTTTAGGGTTTAGGGTTTAGGGTTTAGGGTTTAGGGTTTAGGGTTTAGGGTTTAGGGTTTAGGGTTTAGGGTTTAGGGTTTAGGGTTTAGGGTTTAGGGTTTAGGGTTTAGGGTTTAGGGTTTAGGGTTTAGGGTTTAGGGTTTAGGGTTTAGGGTTTAGGGTTTAGGGTTTAGGGTTTAGGGTTTAGGGTTTAGGGTTTAGGGTTTAGGGTTTAGGGTTTAGGGTTTAGGGTTTAGGGTTTAGGGTTTAGGGTTTAGGGTTTAGGGTTTAGGGTTTAGGGTTTAGGGTTTAGGGTTTAGGGTTTAGGGTTTAGGGTTTAGGGTTTAGGGTTTAGGGTTTAGGGTTTAGGGTTTAGGGTTTAGGGTTTAGGGTTTAGGGTTTAGGGTTTAGGGTTTAGGGTTTAGGGTTTAGGGTTTAGGGTTTAGGGTTTAGGGTTTAGGGTTTAGGGTTTAGGGTTTAGGGTTTAGGGTTTAGGGTTTAGGGTTTAGGGTTTAGGGTTTAGGGTTTAGGGTTTAGGGTTTAGGGTTTAGGGTTTAGGGTTTAGGGTTTAGGGTTTAGGGTTTAGGGTTTAGGGTTTAGGGTTTAGGGTTTAGGGTTTAGGGTTTAGGGTTTAGGGTTTAGGGTTTAGGGTTTAGGGTTTAGGGTTTAGGGTTTAGGGTTTAGGGTTTAGGGTTTAGGGTTTAGGGTTTAGGGTTTAGGGTTTAGGGTTTAGGGTTTAGGGTTTAGGGTTTAGGGTTTAGGGTTTTAGGGTTTAGGGTTTAGGGTTTAGGGTTTAGGGTTTAGGGTTTAGGGTTTAGGGTTTAGGGTTTAGGGTTTAGGGTTTAGGGTTTAGGGTTTAGGGTTTAGGGTTTAGGGTTTAGGGTTTAGGGTTTAGGGTTTAGGGTTTAGGGTTTAGGGTTTAGGGTTTAGGGTTTAGGGTTTAGGGTTTAGGGTTTAGGGTTTAGGGTTTAGGGTTTAGGGTTTAGGGTTTAGGGTTTAGGGTTTAGGGTTTAGGGTTTAGGGTTTAGGGTTTAGGGTTTAGGGTTTAGGGTTTAGGGTTTAGGGTTTAGGGTTTAGGGTTTAGGGTTTAGGGTTTAGGGTTTAGGGTTTAGGGTTTAGGGTTTAGGGTTTAGGGTTTAGGGTTTAGGGTTTAGGGTTTAGGGTTTAGGGTTTAGGGTTTAGGGTTTAGGGTTTAGGGTTTAGGGTTTAGGGTTTAGGGTTTAGGGTTTAGGGTTTAGGGTTTAGGGTTTAGGGTTTAGGGTTTAGGGTTTAGGGTTTAGGGTTTAGGGTTTAGGGTTTAGGGTTTAGGGTTTAGGGTTTAGGGTTTAGGGTTTAGGGTTTAGGGTTTAGGGTTTAGGGTTTAGGGTTTAGGGTTTAGGGTTTAGGGTTTAGGGTTTAGGGTTTAGGGTTTAGGGTTTAGGGTTTAGGGTTTAGGGTTTAGGGTTTAGGGTTTAGGGTTTAGGGTTTAGGGTTTAGGGTTTAGGGTTTAGGGTTTAGGGTTTAGGGTTTAGGGTTTAGGGTTTAGGGTTTAGGGTTTAGGGTTTAGGGTTTAGGGTTTAGGGTTTAGGGTTTAGGGTTTAGGGTTTAGGGTTTAGGGTTTAGGGTTTAGGGTTTAGGGTTTAGGGTTTAGGGTTTAGGGTTTAGGGTTTAGGGTTTAGGGTTTAGGGTTTAGGGTTTAGGGTTTAGGGTTTAGGGTTTAGGGTTTAGGGTTTAGGGTTTAGGGTTTAGGGTTTAGGGTTTAGGGTTTAGGGTTTAGGGTTTAGGGTTTAGGGTTTAGGGTTTAGGGTTTAGGGTTTAGGGTTTAGGGTTTAGGGTTTAGGGTTTAGGGTTTAGGGTTTAGGGTTTAGGGTTTAGGGTTTAGGGTTTAGGGTTTAGGGTTTAGGGTTTAGGGTTTAGGGTTTAGGGTTTAGGGTTTAGGGTTTAGGGTTTAGGGTTTAGGGTTTAGGGTTTAGGGTTTAGGGTTTAGGGTTTAGGGTTTAGGGTTTAGGGTTTAGGGTTTAGGGTTTAGGGTTTAGGGTTTAGGGTTTAGGGTTTAGGGTTTAGGGTTTAGGGTTTAGGGTTTAGGGTTTAGGGTTTAGGGTTTAGGGTTTAGGGTTTAGGGTTTAGGGTTTAGGGTTTAGGGTTTAGGGTTTAGGGTTTAGGGTTTAGGGTTTAGGGTTTTAGGGTTTAGGGTTTAGGGTTTAGGGTTTAGGGTTTAGGGTTTAGGGTTTAGGGTTTAGGGTTTAGGGTTTAGGGTTTAGGGTTTAGGGTTTAGGGTTTAGGGTTTAGGGTTTAGGGTTTAGGGTTTAGGGTTTAGGGTTTAGGGTTTAGGGTTTAGGGTTTAGGGTTTAGGGTTTAGGGTTTAGGGTTTAGGGTTTAGGGTTTAGGGTTTAGGGTTTAGGGTTTAGGGTTTAGGGTTTAGGGTTTAGGGTTTAGGGTTTAGGGTTTAGGGTTTAGGGTTTAGGGTTTAGGGTTTAGGGTTTAGGGTTTAGGGTTTAGGGTTTAGGGTTTAGGGTTTAGGGTTTAGGGTTTAGGGTTTAGGGTTTAGGGTTTAGGGTTTAGGGTTTAGGGTTTAGGGTTTAGGGTTTAGGGTTTAGGGTTTAGGGTTTAGGGTTTAGGGTTTAGGGTTTAGGGTTTAGGGTTTAGGGTTTAGGGTTTAGGGTTTAGGGTTTAGGGTTTAGGGTTTAGGGTTTAGGGTTTAGGGTTTAGGGTTTAGGGTTTAGGGTTTAGGGTTTAGGGTTTAGGGTTTAGGGTTTAGGGTTTAGGGTTTAGGGTTTAGGGTTTAGGGTTTAGGGTTTAGGGTTTAGGGTTTAGGGTTTAGGGTTTAGGGTTTAGGGTTTAGGGTTTAGGGTTTAGGGTTTAGGGTTTAGGGTTTAGGGTTTAGGGTTTAGGGTTTAGGGTTTAGGGTTTAGGGTTTAGGGTTTAGGGTTTAGGGTTTAGGGTTTAGGGTTTAGGGTTTAGGGTTTAGGGTTTAGGGTTTAGGGTTTAGGGTTTAGGGTTTAGGGTTTAGGGTTTAGGGTTTAGGGTTTAGGGTTTAGGGTTTAGGGTTTAGGGTTTAGGGTTTAGGGTTTAGGGTTTAGGGTTTAGGGTTTAGGGTTTAGGGTTTAGGGTTTAGGGTTTAGGGTTTAGGGTTTAGGGTTTAGGGTTTAGGGTTTAGGGTTTAGGGTTTAGGGTTTAGGGTTTAGGGTTTAGGGTTTAGGGTTTAGGGTTTAGGGTTTAGGGTTTAGGGTTTAGGGTTTAGGGTTTAGGGTTTAGGGTTTAGGGTTTAGGGTTTAGGGTTTAGGGTTTAGGGTTTAGGGTTTAGGGTTTAGGGTTTAGGGTTTAGGGTTTAGGGTTTAGGGTTTAGGGTTTAGGGTTTAGGGTTTAGGGTTTAGGGTTTAGGGTTTAGGGTTTAGGGTTTAGGGTTTAGGGTTTAGGGTTTAGGGTTTAGGGTTTAGGGTTTAGGGTTTAGGGTTTAGGGTTTAGGGTTTAGGGTTTAGGGTTTAGGGTTTAGGGTTTAGGGTTTAGGGTTTAGGGTTTAGGGTTTAGGGTTTAGGGTTTAGGGTTTAGGGTTTAGGGTTTAGGGTTTAGGGTTTAGGGTTTAGGGTTTAGGGTTTAGGGTTTAGGGTTTAGGGTTTAGGGTTTAGGGTTTAGGGTTTAGGGTTTAGGGTTTAGGGTTTAGGGTTTAGGGTTTAGGGTTTAGGGTTTAGGGTTTAGGGTTTAGGGTTTAGGGTTTAGGGTTTAGGGTTTAGGGTTTAGGGTTTAGGGTTTAGGGTTTAGGGTTTAGGGTTTAGGGTTTAGGGTTTAGGGTTTAGGGTT